>VDFB02255051.1:0-24310 GCA_007258455.2 Sequoia sempervirens
CCTAATTGAATGCTATTTTAAATTGTAACCATTTTTTTTTCTTTCCTTCATATTTATCTTCCCAAAAATGATATTAAAATATATTTAAAATAATATTTAAGTTTTATTGAAAATATTTAAAAAATTAAAAATTCAGAATCTTAACAAAATTGAAAACTGTTTTTTAAATTCATTTTAGGAAGTTAACAATAATGACTGCGTTTTTTTTCCAAAAGATAAGAAGATAAGATTTAAGAGTGGATATGGATTTTCATTTCATTTCCACGTCAATTTCTAGCTGAATAGTTTTTCCTTACACATTGACCTAATTAATGTTGGGAGGTATTGTACAAATATAATAGTGTGAGTGTGTTAACAATTTTTTTTATTTTTATCTTAAATTTGATTCTCATTTTCACATCAAAATATTAATATTAATAAATATAAAATAATTACAAGAAAATAATTTGATATTATAACATTCTCACGATCTTGTTTTTAACATATTTTATTAGAATATCAGAACCAAAACTATAATTAATATTCTTCGCATTTGAATAAACCATAATAATGATTTTTAAACTAATATTTAATTTTTTTAAGATTAGACATCTTTTCATCAAAGAGATCATTGTCTTTGGATCATTTCTTAGATTAAGAAATTTTTTTTTTTTATTATTTTCTTAAAAAATAACAAATAAATATTTATTATTTTTAAAAATAAATATATTTAAAATATCTATAATAACATATTTAAAATATATATACTAGATAATAAAAGGTAACTTACAATAGCTAACAGAACTTTGGCTCAGCATGTTTTTCGTCCCAGCTGAGAATATAGTTTGAATTGGAGATCCCGAGAGACTGGGCGTTTGATGTTACATAATTGGCATATGACGGATTCTCTGTGGCCTTTTGCAACCAGGCCGCTCCCCACAATAGCTCGTCCTACACACATCCATTCCATTTAATTATTTCTCTACACATCGAAACAATGTAGTTCGATAACAAGTTTATACTTACTTGATACCCAAAATAGGAGCAATAAAATGGGCAAACAGCCAAAGAGAGGGAGTCACTGTATGAGCCTCTATACTTGTCTACGAAATCGAATACCTACAATAGTAGTGAATTAGCTTGGTTTATATTTCACAAACATGAGATTGTCTAGTAAAAGCCTTTTCAAATAAATGTTGTTGTTAATCTTCGCAGGCATTCTATAGTGGTAGCAAAAGGTGGAGTGTAATGGAATAAGACGTGGGTTAACAAAAATTCTTATTTTATATCTTAATTTTAACAATCATTTGTTAATGTCAACAATAAAGAAACGTGAAGTGTAATGGTATGAATGTGTTAACAAAAATTCTCACTTTTATCTTGATTTTGACAACTATTTTACATATCAAAATATTAATATTTAATAATAAAATCTTTTAAATACAAAAATCGGTTCCAAAAAGAAGTGGGTTGAATAGAGTGAGCAAAGCTCACTCTAGTTGAGTAGTATAATAAGAGGAGGTAACGTTGTTGAGATAGTGGAATTCTCCAATAGATTGTGGATATAATTATTGAAGTGGATGTAATGGTAGAGTTATAATTGAAAGAATAAAAGAAGTTGATTTGGTTGTACCTATAATTTTTTTTTTCAGACATCTATACTAATTTTATTTCTAATTTCTTTTTGTGATTGAAATATGGTGTACCTCCATTGCCCTTTTAATGAGTGTCTGAGAATAAGAAGCATCTGTGGTCTTAAAGACAAGGGAGGCAGCTGCGAGCGCTGCAGCAGTTTCAGAAGCAACATCTGAGCCTGGGCGTTGGGCATCAACACTATAAACATTACGAGGTGTGTCCATATCCTCAGGCCTCTCCCAACACTGGTGGTCACTATTCGGCTCTCCCACCTGCAATCACATTAATAAATTCACACATAAAATATCACCCAACAGTAAACAACCACAGGCTGTAATCAAGAAACCAATTGTTTAAACCGATTTCAAAGTTTCCATCCTTCTAGGCTTCTAGGCTGGATTGTTTTCCCATTATTCACCTGTACGTATATAACTCCCGGCTTAGAAGTGGCTTTAAGCAAATAATCAGTACCCCACCGAATGGCGTCCTGTGCATGTGGAAGGTCATCACCCATAGAGTCCCCAAACTCCAAAACACTCCATGATAACATGGTGGTGGTGAAAGCCATTGGCAGGCCAAATTTCATGTTGTCTCCTGCATCGTAATATCCTCCACTTAAATCTATCTGAAAGACAAATCAAAGTTTAGAATGTGTTGTTTAAGTCAAATAATGATATGTTGATTTATGAAAAAAGATGTTGTCTCCTGAATCGTAATATCCATCACTTAAATCTAACTGAAAAACAAATCTAAACTCAAAATGTGTTGTTTAAATCAAATAATCATGTTGATACAGAAAAGAAAAAGAAAAAAAAAAGATAAAATACATTATTGGCAGATCCATCTGGAAGGGCAGAATCGCCTCTCCATGTCATCCTCTGGTTGGGAGGAAGTTTGCCTGATCTTTGACCTTCAAAGAAAAGAATGGATTTGGTGAGAGCATCTTTATAGTTAAGCTCAATTGCCTCTGCTCTCTTTCCTTTTCCTCCTGCCCAACATGCTACCAGTAGTAAACCAAAAGCCATTAGAGCTTGCTTTTCACCCATTGCCATGTTCATTCTCACTCTCATTCCTCTGTCTCAACTGAACTTCTTTTGCTTCTTTTTCGTCTACTTTCACTTCTCAAACTCCGTGAGATTTATAGCATTTCAATCTCCTTGTCGAACCAAAAAAATAGAATGTTATTAGCTGGTGGCAGGCTGACGATACGGAGATTTTCAGCATATTCATCCTTTTATCCTTTCAGCGGTAACTTTAGGTCACTCTTAACTACCAAATCCAACCATATTAGACTACTCATAAATATAATCCTTCAAATAACATCCATACTAAATTTGGTGTGAGAAAGGAGATCTACCCAAGATCGACGAGCTTTTTAACCTTTGGGAATTCATTAAACTTCTAGGTTAATTTGAATTTATTTTTATTATTACACCGATAGGTGTTTACAATGAAAGCTAATTTCTTGAGAATTCATGTATATTAAAAAAGTTGCTTTTTTTTGTTTATAGAAATTTCTTTGATGATGTTCACCTTATTATAAATACAACAAATGCATAATCTCTGTTTTAGTTACTCATTTTTTAGTAGTTGCCTTTTGTGAGAACATTAGTTGTTGAAGAGAAAAGGTAATGTGCAATTTATTGTTGTTTCTGGTTATAGGTTAAATAACATTGCATCATACCTTGTCTATGCTTGAATTTTGCATGCATGACTACCAATGCACTTCCCACCAAGTTTTTCATGCATTTTTTTGTATGTCTTTTGTATGCTTGAACAGATCCTTCCATCCTCTGTGTTTAAATGAATGTCTATACCTGTTTAATGCTCCCACTTATGTTTTGAAGGAGATAGGTTTGCTTTCCGAATTCAATTTGCATATGAATTTGCATCTCATTTACTTTTATGCTTAGCAATTCTCTTACAATTTCTCTGGTGCAACCTTTACACTCTCAGCTCCTTCTCAACTGTAATTTAAGTTGAAAGATATGTCAAATTTGGTATTTGTATTTAGTTTTTATGTGCTTTTTGTTGTGTGAGGGGCTTGAATGGGTTATGTATGATTGCCTTGAGAAAGTTTAGGTCTTAATTATGTTGATGTACATTTGAATGTTGTTCTAGAAACATGTGATCCAAAATTTGGTGAATTGTAGCAAAAACACTTGCCTTTTCATAACCAAAATTATCATATCTTTTCTTTTCCTTTTGGCTACCTTTCCTTCAATAGCTAACAATACGATTTATTTTATTTTATTTTTTTGAGATTTTTGTTAACAACTTTGCATGCTAATGATTAACTTGCAAACGTTCTTTATTTTTTTGTTCTCAATAGTGTTGGAGCTCTAATCACAACTAAACACTTTTAATTTCCATTCTAAGACATTTTTTGTCTTTGAATTTGAACTAAACAAAAGATATGTACTATCAAAGGAATTTCTTATTTGAGTTTGTCTACTGTTTTTCAAGTAGGAATAGATAAAATGTATCATTCTAATTTTGATAACTAACTTGAACTCATATCACAACCTTGTTTGATATTCTTAAGATTGAAATCTTATGCAATGTACAAACTAGTGATTTCTAAAATAAATTGAAGTACTTGGGTGACATTTGATAAAATTAAAGTAAAATAAATTTATAAGAAAAATTTCTACGTAAAATTATAATAGACATCACACAAGATATGGATTGATATTTTTTAAGTATATTTATTTAAGTAATATTTTCCAATAAAAAATAATTATTATTTATCAATATAAAGTATGAAACAAATATGTTCAAAAAGATAAAGTATACAAAATATATATGTTAAATTATTAAACATAAAAAATAAGTTTCCAAAATTTAAAAACTTAATTATAAAACAAATATTTTAAATTTATTATTTATTTAAGTAAGTTTCTAAATTAATATACTTAAAATTAAAAAATATTCAACATCTTTTTTAGAAAACATATCTCTTAAGATTTATTGAAGTAATCTTTTCTAATAAAAATAATTATTATTTATAAAGAACTATACAAAAAAAAGTTTCTAAAATTTATAAGATAAAGTATGAAAGAACTTTCTTAAATTTACTATTGCATATATAACTAAGTTTCTATATTAATATACTTAAAATTAAAAAAATATTAAAAAGTCTTTTAAAACGAAAAATATTCTTTGATTCATTGTAAAATGTTATTTAATATTAGAATATAAATAAAATTATAAAGAATGAAAGAAAATAATGAATATTTTAAAAGCAAAATAGAAATTAAGCCGAAAGAAATATTCTAAATTTATTATTACATAAAATATGTTTAAATTCAATATATCATTAAAACACGAAAAAAACCTATATATTTTAAAAAATTGAAAATGTTTCAAACAAAAAATCATTAATATTCTATTTTATTCAAAATTAATATATATACGTATAGAAATATAAATTTAAGGTTTTGCTAAAGATTTAATATTACAAAAATATAACAACTTAAATATACATCTAATATAAAAGTTTTTCATAATAAGTGCCCATCTAAAATCAATTTAAAATTATAAAATTAAATACAAAGAAAATATAATAAATTTATTATTACATATAAAAATATTTTTTTGAAATAATATATTTAAAACAAGCTTGTCTATCTTTAAAAAATTAATGTAATTAAGAATTACACTTTCACTTAATTTTTTCATATAATTTAAAAATACTACACATAACATTATTTATTTTTTATTATTTAGAATTTGGCTATGATTATGATTAGGATCAAATTAGAGTTAGGGTTCAATAAGAAATCTAATATAAAGCTCAAAGTTAGGGTTTTGGTGATTGAGGCTAGATTAGGGTGACAATTAGGGTTAGGATTAATGATTAATTAGGATTAAGCTTCAATTAGGATTCAATTAGAGATCAATTAGGGTTGAGGTTTGGCTAGGGTTATGGTTAGCATTAGGGTGGTGTTTAATTAGGGTTAGGGTTACGGTAGGGTTCAATTACGGTTAGGGTTATAGGATAAAGTTTGGGGTAAATGTTAGGGTTACGATTGGGGTTGGAATTAGAGTTATGACCCAATTAGAGTTAGAGTTAGGCATAATTAGGGTTTGTGTTAGGGTTAATGCTAGGTTAGGGTAAGGGTTCACCTAGGGTTAGGTTTTAATTATGGTTAGGGTTAGGTTTCAATTGGTAGTATAGTTATAATAAATCTTGATATTAGAATCGAGTTAATATTAGGTTAGATTAAAATTTAATTAGAACTTCTAATTATAGTTGAGGTTAGGTTAAGTTAGGATTAGAACTGGTGGGTTAGGATTCAATTGGTTGGGGTTCAACCAGGGGTTGGTAGTAAGATTCAACTATAATTAAGATATTGAACAATTATGGTGTTAGGGTTAAGTTGAGTAAAGCTAAGATTCAGTGTCAAAGTTGAGTTTGGTTAATTGATGTTTTAGTGGGGTAAAGGGTTCTAGATAAAGTTGGGGTTGGAAGCCTTGCAAGGGTTTGAGGAACAGAATTCAATTAAGTTAGAGTTATAGTTCTGATTAGGTAACATTAAGTTCAATTAAGATTGTCAGCAGAGTTGTACCGTTACTTTATATTGATTAAGTTTAGGGTTCAAGCTAGGCTAGGATTATGTACTGTTCTTGGGTTCTAACAATATTGGGTTCTGGTTCAGTATAGGATTAATTTTAGGAGTTTAGTGGGGTTACAGGTGGATTAAGGTTAGGGTTGTATTTGAGTTCAATTAGAGTTGAACTTCAATACCGTTTAGGATTGGGGATGCAGTTGATTAAGGTTGAATTTCAATAAGATTGAGATTTATAGTTAGGAACTTGGGATTCTAGGATAGATCATAAGTTAGGGGTTTGTGTTTAGTGGTTATGTATCTAATATAGGGTTACGGTTAATATTTTCAAGATAATATTAGGGTTAGGACTAGAGTAAGGGTCAAGATTAGGGTTGGGGATTAATTAGTGTTAGGGCTAGGGTCTAGTTTCGGTTAAGATTCAATTAGAGTTAGGGTTAGGGTTCAATTGATGTTCAATTAGGGTATTCTAGGATAAATTTTGGGGTTAGGGTTGGGGTTGGGGTTGACCTTAGAATTCAACTAGGATTATGGTTAGGCTTACAATTACTATAAGAGTTAAGATTCAATTAGGACTTAATTGGGGTTATGGTTAGGGTTCACATTCAATTAGGGCTAAGATATATAATTAGAGTTATGGTTAGGGTTCATATTCAATTAGGGTCAGGGTTCAACTAAGGTTAGGACTAGGATTCAACTATAGATTCCTAGTTAAAGTTAGTTTGGGTTAGGGTTCAATTGAGTTGAGTTGGAGTTTGGGTATGTGCAGATCATCACCGGAAAATAGGCCTTGGTGAACAAAATGAGTTAGGAAACTAGCATTGCATTTGAATAAGTTATCTATATATTGTTCAAAAATATTTTAAGAATAAAATCTGTAGCAAATTGAATGTAGTTTCTAAACCTGAGTTTATTGAATAAAAAATTATTTGGGCCAAATTGGAAATTTCAATATAGTAGTACTTAAATTTGGGGAAAAATAAAGTAGTGTCTGTGACCATTTCTTAATAAATAGTATGTGCTAATATTTTACACATATCATTAGAGGACTCATGTTTGGATGTAGTGCTGTTTTTGTAATTTTTTCCAAGTAAATAATTAATTATGATTTTTATTACAACTTTTAAAACTCTTCATAGCTAGTATGTCTATACCTTGACTTGGTCAAAACTTCATGAAATTCAATTTTTATTTTTTTAATCCTATAGTATGCGAAGCATAGAATGTGACACATGTTTTGGATTCAAAAAATGTGATATCGTTTGAAAGTTATAGATGTTTTTCAATCAACCTATCAATCAAGATTTTAGTCATAATTTAAATAGAAAACGAATAATAATTATTTATTAAATTCAAAGTATAACATAATTTATATTGGTGGAAAGTTGAGAATCTCCTTTAAAAGCCCTTTTCATTTCATCAATTTTAGGTAAAAAATTGTCATCAGCCACATACCCATCATATCACCACTTTTTGGCCCATCATGATCCTGCACATACCCATTTAATTAGGGTTATAGTTAGAATTAATGTTAGGGTAGTGTTTCTAGGTTCAATTAGGGTTGAACTTCAATAAGTTAGGGTTATCATTAGGTATATACTTCAATTAGGATTGAATTTCAATAGGGGTAGGGTTAGGGTTAGGGTTCTAAGATAAATAATAGGCTACAAGCCTTATAATACAACTAATGTAAATTATATACTTATCCATTCAATATGATGTCCTCATAATTAGACAATATTCATTTTCCTCAAAAATATTCAATATCATACACATGTTGCAATGTTGTACATTCTTGGAAGATAAGCCAATAATATTATATTGTTGTGCAACTAAAGAATCCATTACTATAAACACACAACAATCAAATTTTTAAAATGGATTAAAAAAAGTTGATATATCTCAATGTTTCTTATATAGATCATGTAATAAGATAGATAAGATAGTCAGTAATGGAATGGAAACCATTTCTAAGAGCTATAATGTTCAAAAAAAATTATTTACTACTTGCAAGTGAAGGTTACATGAAAGAATCCATGGTTGAGATCCCACAGGCCTTGGATGATATTCTGAAGAGAAACCTGTCACACACAAATGAGAAATTACACAACAAAATATGTGAAACAATAATGATTATTGATTATTGAATTATTACAATGAAGGATTGAATATCCTTATGTAGACTCAAGCAAACTCAACATGAGACCCTGAATGATGGAGTTCTGATTGAGAGAGGAGTGAGATAACAGAATGCGTGAATCAGTTAAGTCACTTAACTGATTGAAATACATAATTAATGCAATAACACTCACAATCAGAACTAGATGACCTTTCCTAAGTTTGCATTAAGTATTGGAGTAAATATTAATTAATTTACTCCAATCCCCCCCTGAATGAAAATTGAGAAGAAGCCAAAATTGATGAAGGAAAAGAAAATGAAAATATGAATCCCCCCGCATAATGAAAGAGCTCCCATGCCAATGATGAACACCTAAATACATAATATGATCCACTGCCTCCAAACAACATTTCTCCCCTTAGGAAGAAAGGGATCCACTGGTGATTGGAGAAGCCAAACCAAAAGAATGGGTGATTTTGGAATCCAAATCCAGATGATGTGTGTCTTTGAAAACTGCTCACGTGTCCACATTCAAAAATTAATGGTGTCGACCCAAAATCCAATGAAGACTGATAGAGAACAAGTTGTAAAGGCAATGAAGATGATGGGCCAACAACGATGATGTGGCTATCAACAAAGAGTATTTTGGAGAAAATGTAAGTGGAAAAACTCCTAACAATTTATTCAAACTAAAGAAGAAAGTTGCAACTGCAAGGATGCCCTTTGGTTGGGATGATGCCATTGTTTATCCAATGCTCAATATGTTGGCATGCACTTTTTTTATCATGCATCTTCTTAAGTCCAACTTGGCATTTATAACTGTAGGTGTGCATTTATTTTTCTTGACCAGTTTGGAACATTCATTTTGGGCAGTCACCTGTTGTGGCATGTTACCCGTGATCTTTTCTCTAGTTCTTACCACATGTTTCTTGCATTTTTCCCTGCTTATTTATACAGGGCCCCCTTTGTACATTTCAAATCATCTCATTCACATTAATGGTGAAATAGCTTATTTTTGGTTGCTTCTCATTGTTTGGTTGTTTTGGCTTGCAGCACAGGCTCCTGGGTGCATCAACATGGTATCAGAGCTACTGTGACTGTAGCCCTTTCTGCCCATTGAGTTTTCATCGGGTTTGAGGTTTGTATTCCTTCCTACAAGGACATTTGTTCAACGATTATTTTTCCATTTTCATTTTTTCCTCCAAGGCAGCTCACCTATTGATCCAGTGCATTTTTTTAAGGATTGGTGTTTATTTTTGGCTTGTCATTCTTCACTGTCAGGCTTTTTGTTTCTTCTAGTCGAGGTTCTTATACTTGACTTTCGACCATCAAATCAATGTTCCAGTTGCAGCTCTATCGTTGTCCTAGTTGCAACCCTATCGACGTCCTTTATTTGCAATCAGGGTATGCAATTTTTTGTTCATCGGCTTGCACAATTCGTCTGATCCTTGTATTTATCTGGTGGTTGATTCCAAGTGAAATCTTATAAGCTCATATATCCTGTAGTCAAATTAGAGGGTGATCCCATCGCTAGTCTTTGTCAGTTGATTGGTCATGGGATTGTATGAGCTTTTTATGTCATTCATCAGCCATTTTTACTAACGTCAAACCTTGTTTCTACGGTGGGTGTTCTTCTTACCTATCGGCGTTTTCACTTGGTCTATACCCATTGACTCTTACTCTCTGGTAGCCGATTTCATTTACCGACCCATCCACCGTTTACACTCCCGATGGCCGTCCATTGAAGCTTCATTGACTTTGCCATTGGTCGTTGTTTTTTCCATTGGTAATCAATACTCCTGTGCATAGCTTGGCATGTGTCGGTGCTCATGGTGAATTGGCATTTCATAATTGGTATTAGGCCTAATTTTTGCTCACATTTCCCTAAGGGGCTAGGGCTATCCTTTTTTGCTGCTAGGATATTTAGTGGTTATATGGTAGGCCCAAGAGTTGTTGCCATGAAGAGCCTAAAACAGACATTTTTTTCAAATTTACGCAACTTTTGCAAATGGAGTTCGTTTTCAGCAAACGAGCTACCGTCAAAAAGATGTTTCAACGATCTTCACTATGGACGAGGTGTTTTCTAGAAATTCTATCATTTTTTTCCTTTTTTTCTAGCTTGAAGTTGAAATTTGTTACTATTATATCTTTTTGCAAATTTGGTGCTTGTAAATTGTAAAACAGTTTGAATATATTCTGGGGGGTGTATTTTGCATTTTAGTCCTTTGAGTGCCCTTGTATATCATGTCGAGCCCTAGGATTGATTTGTTCACTTCACACAACTATCACAAATAGAAGCTCAAGATGACACAATTGTTGCAATCTCGGGGTCTTTGGCAACTATTGGATGCCGACCAACCCGAATTCACTAAAACATTTGAGTGATTTTTTCATAGAAATAAAATGGACAAGGCTAAAGGACTCATAGGTCTTCATGTGTCTGAAAATTTGTTGTTTCATATTGTTGAGTGTAAAACACCTAAAGAGGTGTGGGATAAGCTTGCAGAATTGTATGGTAAGGTCAATCAGTTTAGGATCTTGCAGCTTGAGGCCAATCTCACTTCTCTCTCTCTAGATGCTTTTCCCTCTATTCAGGATTTCCTTGCATAGTTCGAGTTGATTTTGTCTCAATTAAAAGGATGTGGTCATGCCAAAGAAGATAAGGAGTGTATTTTCTTGATCCTATCTAAGCTTAGAGGTCCTTTTCAAGTGTTTGCCTCTACCTTCTATTCTACTATGGATGTTATGTGGGAAGATCATAAGATGCCTTCTTTTGAGGATTTTTATGATTGATTGATGAGGGAGCAGGCCAAGTTGATTCAGATGGATGCTCTTCCTAAGAGTCATGCTTTAATGGCTCAATCTTCCAAGGGAAAGGGTAAGAATAAGAAGAATCCCAAGATAGATTCGTCTTCAAGTGGTGAGCCTCCCTCCAAGCCTAAGGCGAAGACCGATCATAAAGATAATCCTCCACCTCCTCCTCCTCCTAACTCAGGTGAGTCATCTTCTAAGTCTAAGAAGAAGAAGGAGAACTGTTTGTTTTGTGGAAAATTTGGGCATAATGATGCACATTGTTTTGCAAGGAATGTTGCTAGCTAGCAACATTGGAGGAAGCTATGAGGAAGCATAATCTTTCCCTGCCTAAGTCATCTTCCTCAGGAAAAGGGAAATATCTTTCAGCTATGACTTTGTACTCTACTAGTTCCAATTGGATTCTTGATTCTGGTGCTTCTCATCTGTCATGTCCCCGTTTTAGCTGACACTGTTTGTCGAGGAGTGAGCCTATTATTTCGATCCTCGTAGGCTGACAGATAGGTGCAGAGGATCATCTGGGGCAGTTACTCAGTGTTTGGTAGCTCCAGTTCCGCAGTTGTGTTAGGTTGGGCCTTCGCAGGATCTTCCAGAGTGCATTTTCAGGAACTTTCTATTTTTAGAAAGTTAGGTCAGGCGGAAGCTGCTATTTTGGGCAGGGCACCTGGTTCAACCTTTCAGCTCAGAGTCGACCCGGTTTAGCAGTTTGATGATTAGACGGAGAAATAAGGAGTAATTAATGATTTATTAAATATTTAATAATTTGACTTTATATTAAAGTCACTTTATTGAAATATTTAAATATTTAATTAAATTGGCCAGTTATAAAGTATTTATTATACTTTATAATAAAGTATTAATTTTTGACTTAGTGAATATTTATTATTCATTAATTTGAGGCGCCATTTAATTATTTAATATTTCTCCTAAGTATCAAAGGTGAAATAAATCATTTTATTTAAATGATTAATTAAAAGGAGTTGGGTCGAATTTTATCAAAGGAGTATATATTTTCTTTCAAGGCAAAATCGAACTATTCTGAAATTATTATTCGACTTTTGTCTTTTGCTCTGAGCATTGGAGTTTGCAAACCCTAGGGTTTCTGGCAGACAAACGTTTCTGGAGAACGAAAACTCTTCAGAGATTTGGCAGACTGAGGCTGTGCAATACCAGCTGAAGCTTGCACTTGGTGATTTCACACAGAGGTCACAGATTGTGCTTATTCATCTATTCAGATAGAGATTTACAGAGTTTCTTTCACCAGTCAGTAGTGGCGCACCATTTGGGATTGTGGAACAGAGAACTGGCAGTATTTTCTTGAGGTCGTACAGTATTGTGAGCTGCTGCTAGGCCGTACAGTTTCAGACCAGCAAGGTCGTACTTTTTCATCTGAGAGTACGACTTCTTCTTTGGGGTTTCCAGTTTGTTGCTATTGGGGCGCCTTCACAATTTGAAGCTTAAGGCGTGGTTTCTGGACACTGGAGTTCATCATCTGGCTTGGGCCGTACACTTCTTTCTACCTTCTGAAGGCTGCAAATAAATCAGGTTCCATTAATAAAAAATTGTATTTTCTTTCATATGCTCATTTTACTCAATGTAAATGCCCTGGAAACTAAATAATATCAAGCGCCTATCTCTTCCAAGCATTTTCCAAGTATTATTCTTGTCTTTAGATTTATTCTGGATTTTTAGGCAATTATTTAAGAAAATCGCAGCTTTCATGATTAATGCAAAAAACCTCAAAAAAACACAAAAATTACAAAAATTTGCAAAAACAACAAAAAATTCAGTTAGGGTTTGAATCGAGAACCATCAGGGTTCTGACATCATCACATGACTCATACTATGGATCTTTTTTATTCTCTTTCTGATAGTCATACTTCACATATTGTTTTTGGGAACTCTTCTCAATTTATAGTTTTGGGGATAGGTTCAGTTCATATGCAACATGGTAGCATTAATGATGTTCTTCTTATTCCTGATATTTCATAGAATCTACTCTCTTTCTATTAGATTTGCAATCATGGTGATGGAAGGCTTGTTGAGTTCTCTCCTACTGATGTGACCATTTGAGAGATGCAAGATCCTGAGAAGGTCATTGCTATAGGCATAGTTGACCATGCAACACGTTTGTATAGGTTTGATGGATTTGTGTCTTCATCGGGATCATCCCATATTGCTCATTTAGATTCTATGAGAAAGCTTTCGCATGAACGGTTTGGGTACCTAAATTATAGATATCTTTAGTAGATGAGCACAAAAAAATTGGTAATTGGTCTACCTCTGATCTCTTGTTTAGATGGAGTTTGTCAAGGTTGTGTGCTTGGAAAGCATCATAGGGATCCTTTTCTGAAGGGTGTGGCCACATGTGCTTTGACACCCCTTGAGTTGGTGCATAGTGACCTCATGTCCTTTCCCACTCCTTCATTTTTAGGGGCCAAATATGTGCTCACCTTCATTGATGATTTTTCTAGGCATACTTGGGTGTACTTTTTGAAGTACATAAGGATGAGGTTCTTCGCCATTTCATATCCTTCCTTGCATTTGTGGAGAAGCAACCAGGACATTCCCTTCAAAAGATTCACACAGATAATGGGGGGGAGTATGTCAATCAGGTGTTTCAAGAATTATGTCATGCTAAGGGTATTCTTCATCAACACATAGTGCCATACACTCCTCAGCAGAATGGTGTGGCCGAGCAGAAGAATAGAACTTTATGGGAGATGGCCAATTGTATGCTACAGTCTAGATCCATGGCTCTCACCTTTTGGGTAGAGGCTGTCAATTTTTCCAACTACATTCAAAACCGTATGCCCCACAAGGCCATATGGAATATGACTCCCAGGGAGGCTTGGTCTCATGTCAAGCCCAAGTTTTCCTACTTTAGAGTATTTGGGAGTGATGCATGGACATTCATTCCACATGGTAGGCAAAAGGCAATGGAGAAGAAAAGTTAGTGGTTCATTTTTGTTGGCTATTGTGAGGATGTGAAGGGTTATCAGTTGTTTGATCCTATCACTCGAGAGGTTCATTTTCGTCGTGATGTTCAATTTGATGAGTCTTTCACTCTGAAGTATTCTCCATCATGAGCCTCTCCCTCTCTTCTTCCTAGTTCTTCTTCAGAGGATGTTGTGCTTCGAGATGATGATGATGATGATGATGCTCGTAATGATGTTGTTCCTGATGATGGTATAGATCTTGTTATTGATATTACCCCATCTTCTGCTTCTCCTTCACTTGCACCCCATCTCCCTTTATGGGCTCGTACACTTCTTGAGGATGCTGGTTCTTTGCAGGTTATCCCATAGCTACACGTTGCACTTGTTCCCGTACTTCTAGTATCAATCTTTTGATTCATGCAGTTTCTACTGATCCTCAAATTTTTTTAGATGCTTTGAGTGTTCTAGAATGGGATAGTGCTATGATAGAGGAGTATTCCTCCTTGATGAAGAATCATACTTGGGATTTGGTTCCTCTTCCTAAGGGAAAAAAGTTGGTTTGGTGCAAGTGGGTGTATCGTACCAAGTTTGCAGTTGATGGTTCTATTGATAAGTATAAGGATCGTCTAGTGGCTAAGGGATTTTCTCAAGTTGAGGGTATTGAATATTCCAAGACCTTTTCTCCTATCGCAAAGATGGATTCCATATGCCTTGTGCTTCTATTGTTGCATCTCAGGGTTGGTCAGTGTATCAGATGGATGTGAAGAGTGCTTTCTTGCATGGTGATCTTCATGAGGATATCTATATGGAGTAGCCACTAGGCTTTGTGCAAGACCCTTCACTTGTTTGTAGGCTCCAATGATCATTGTATGGTATAAAAAAAAATCCTAGAGCTTGGTATGACTTCCTTGGGGGGTCTTGAGGAGTCCTCCTTCCTGAAAAGGGGTAGGGTTTGGCTTGGAATCAGCCATCCCAAACATTTGAAGCAAATCAAGAGCATACTTCTACTAGAAGATAGAAATACCAGCAAAAGATTGATGGATTTGAAGACCAAGGAAGTAATGCAACAAACCAATATTTGTCATATCAAAACACTTCATCAAAGCTCGCTTAGTATCCTTAATTACGGCTTGAGAACTCCCCATGAGAATCAAGTCATCCACATAAAGAACAAGAATGAGAAGATCCCCCCCATTCCTTTGAATGTAAACTATCCATCTTCTCATAACAAGCTCTAGGAGTCCTCCTTCCTTTCACTTTTTTTTTGTTCTCTCTTTTGGAGAGGATTTTTCTCCCATAGGGTTTTTCTCCTTTTCTTTGGTTATGAGAGATTTGCATTGCATTGTATTGTAGTTGTACATGGGTGCCTAACAAGGCTTTATTTCTGGGACCCATAATGCATCTCATAGTGCATTTTCATTCGTTGTTTACATCTCCTACATATTTCTCCCTAAGTTTCACTTAAGGGGGGGTGTTGGCATGCACTTTTTTATCATGCATCTTCTTAAGACCAACTTGGAATTTATAACCATAGGTGTGCATTTATTTTTCTTTGTCTGGAGCATTCATTTTGGGTGGTCACCTACTGTGGCATGTTACTCGTGATCTTTTCTCCAGTTCTTACCACATGTTTCTTACAGTTTTCCCTGCTTATTTATACGGGGCCCTTTGTACATTTCAAATCATCTCATTCACATCAATGGTGAAATAGCTTCTTTTTGGTTGCTTCTCATTGTTTGGTTGTTTTGGCTTGCAATATAGGCTCCTGGGTGCATCAACACAATATTGTCCCACTAGAAAGAAACTCTAGAAGCACACGAGGATGTGACTCTGGAAGCTCATGTAGTCAAGAACTTAGAATAGAAGAACACTTTTGGCTACCTATTGGAGGAACAGTGTGGAGCTCGACGGTTAATTAGCAACTTTTAATATTCAAAGTTTTTTATTCAAAAGAAAAATGAAAGAAACCTATACTAGATGCTTTAAGTAGAAACCCCCGTATGGAACTTTATATAAGTTCAATTTTCTACAAAGCTCCAAATTTTCCCAGATCTTTACCATGTGGTGCTTGCAAAGCACTTAAAATATTGAAAGAATCAACAAGGAAGAAAGCAAGGAGCATGGAAAAAAAATTACAGAAAGAAACATGCATGCATCTAGAAACAAAGGTTTACATCTGCCTCCATTGTGGTGAAAATTTTCACAGGAATCTGCCAAATACCCCCCTTACAAAGCTTTAATCTTTTCAAAGCAATTTTCCCAAATTGAAAGTCCCCCTTTCAAAGCATAGTTTGAAATACTTTAGTTCCTATATAAAAGAATAATATTAAATAATTTTATATGCCTAAATTCTTTTAATATGAAAGCATAAATAAAATCATAAATAAAACAAAATTTAGGGAAAATAAAAAACTTACACACAAGAAGATTAGGGAAACATATGCCAAAGAGAAAAGGAAAAACAAAGGCAACCAAATCTAAGAAAGGGTAGCCAAAATGTTGAGAATTTGGGGGCACCACAGAGCAGGGGTGACCTGAATAATGGTGAGTAGATTGTGAGAAGGCATGGCAGATTGTGAGCAGCTTAGAGAGTGTTAGGAGGTTAAACCTCCTTGTAGTGTTGGTCATGAGGATCTCTGCATGGTAGGTACAATACACTATGTGGGGTTGTGAATGCCTCTGTGTGGAGGCACCCAAATATGGGGTTGCACCCCTCTATCAAGGCATCCCAACATGGGCAAAAATATCTTCTTGTACATGTAAACCGCAGGTTGCCTATCACCTTGGTTCTACCTGAGATGGGTGTTGGCTCCTTCCTCCTTGACCCAAAGGTGTCGACCTCCAATAGGTAGCCAAAAAAAGAACCTGCAAATCTTCAAACAAAATGAAATTCCCAGATTATTCTTCAAATTCAATATAGTGAGTCCAAGAACTTGTACCTAGCTGAAGAAAGATCAGCCTATCTCAAGAGATTTAAAAATGTAGATTTACGCCTCCATCGCCAATGCTAGCAACAATTTTAAATTGCACATAGCATTTTGACCCAATCATGGCCACCAGCATGAAAATCATGGATTTTCTACATAAATTCCTCTCTGCATACCTAAGGAAACTCCAAAATACGACCTGTAAATGCAGCAAATGAACCCCAAAACGTCTGCAAATTAATTGTGCCTCTATGAGCAGAGGTGTCACAATTTTTCTGAGACAGCTATGAGATGTGCGAGTTGACTCCAAATGGTGCTTCTGATGCAAAGAAATCCTCAAAAAAGTGAACAAGGATCTTTAGATCTAGAGCTTTGATACCATGAAAGAATTCATGATTGAGATCCCACAAGCCCTGGATGATATTCTAAAGAGAAACCTGTCACACACAAATGAGAAATTACAAGGAAAAATATGTGAAACAATAATGATTATTGATTATTGAATGATTACAATGAAGGATTGAATATCCTTATGTAGACTCAGGAAAACTCAACATGAGACCCTGAATGATGGAGTTCTAATTGAGAGAGGAGTGAGATAATAGAATGCATGAATCAGTGAAGTCACTTAACTGATTGAAATGCATAACTAATGCTATAACACTCACAATCAGAACTAGATGACCTTTTCCTAAGTTTGCATTAAGTACTAGAGTAAATATACTAATTAATTTACTCTAACATTATGAATCCCTATATATATCAATTTATTATTCTATGTTTAGATAAAAATATTTATTATTTAGAAAAAGATAAAAATATAATTTATATTCTTTTTAATTATAAATATTAAATCTATATACAAGGTATTTATTTTATTAGTACCTGCCCTGAAGAATAGTACTATTGCAATCAGTGTTAATAATTTGGTTTTGAATCAATTAAAAACTAGAATTTTATGCTCTTCAAATATAATTTTATTTTTTTAAAGTGAACATGTTAAATACTTAATTGCAAAAATTATTTCTCTTGAACATAATTGACTAAGAAATAATAGGCTAAGAAAAAGCTTGGGGTGTTATGAGCAAATTTATAGGGAAAGCAAGATAAACTATTTTTTTAACATTTTTAATTTTTAATTTTTTGCTTTATAAAGTCATTTCATTAAATCTTTCTAAAATAAATAAATGTTACTTATTTTTACATTTTTTTTAAAAATGATTTTTTTAATGTATGTAATTGTTATTTTTTTATAAAATAAAATCTCACAAAAATCAATTAGCTATTTTATAGAGATTTGGATCCACACTATTAAAATAATAAATTAAATCACATCCATAAATTAGTATCTAAAGATAATCTTTTGTAAAAACAAATAAAAAATATAAAGATAATTTTTGTAGGATTTGGTTTTAAACAATTGAAATAAAAAAAATTAATTAAATCTTAAACTATTTGAGATTGCCACATTTTTATTTTCTAATTTTTATTAACTTCAAAACATACATAAATACAAATAAGAATTAAATTAAAATAGCTAAAATTATTACAATTATTAATTAAATTAATAATTCTAATTCTATTATTATTAATTATTATAATCTTAGGATTAGGATTAGAATTAACAATAAGGTAAAACATATTGTTAGAACTATTCAATTTTTAAAAAAAATTACTAATAAAAATCACTAAAATATGATAAATAGATATAATGCTCCAAAATTTTATTCATCTAATATCTTTATTCCAAATCTTTTTTTTTTATAGGTAAATGTAGATTTCATTGATTTGGAAAAAAAGAGTGTTACATTTCAAGCTTGCATACCAGGCAAATGATCAAATAGGCCAACCTACCAAACAAAAAATGAGATTACCAGCCCAAAATTCCACCCTCCCCAACAATGAGAACAAACTAGACCACCAGATACCCGACCAACAGCGGCAAGACAAAAAACATCAACCTTCAGGACCATTCAACCATCGTTTACAAAGGCCAAATTGCAGACACCAAAAAACACCCACGACACACACAACTTCGACCATGGAGACCCCATTATACCTCTGGAAGAATTCCTTTGACTTCCAAGTATGCCCAAAATAACCCGTGCCAATCCACACCACCGTTTGGCTCTAAGTGGAAATGATGCAATAGGAAAATTAGCCCACACTTTGCCCTCCGTCGATGTGCAACCAACCTTTGATGCTTTACATCAAGTAGGAATGGAAACCATCTAACTTGAACCCCAGGAAGAAGTTCCCAGTGCAAATCCCTCAGACAGGGTAGACCAACACCCAAACGAGCCACAATCAGAATGTCCTCAATGCCCATAGTCAAATTGTCCCACACCATTAGACAAACCAGAAGCAAAGTTTCAGCCTTGCTTACCTCCAAGTCGAGTAAATCCACCATGAACCTTGTAGTTATGTCAGAATTAGTGCGCCATCATTCCGCCGAGTCCATGAACCTCTTCCCCAATAGCAATGCAGCAACCTCGAGGACCAAAGGATCCCAATCCTGAAAGACCAATTTTAGATGTGTGTTACTAATTCACCCATAGAAATCCCAGAGCTTTCAGTCTGACCCCAAGATCAGCGACGTCTCCATTAGAACCAGCAGCCCAACCAAGCCAAGTAAGGAGGAATGAGGAATGAATGAAGAGAAATACCCAAAAAATGTGTGCTCGAAAGCCCCGAGAAGAGTGAGACTATCAAGGACGTTCGACCTTCACCACCTCCCACATTCTCGTCCTTGGGCATAAATCTACCGGCTTCTAAATTTAATGCACGTCGCCACTCAAAATGCGCCTGTCAGAGAAATGGCATCCAGGTTGGCCCGTGATGCCACATCACACAACCACATCCGATAGTCACCAAATGACTCATGCAAAACCTAAGGCACCAAGTCCCTACAAATCCTTGTCATTGCAATACCATCGGCCCCATCATTTGCTAGGTTATCTGCTCTCCCATTGGCCTCTCAAAACACATGGATGATTGTATACTCTAGCCCACCAATGACCAACTCCATGGCTTGTTCCAAAAGGCCCTGAAGCTTCCAATTGATCATTTTCCCTGCTTTGAAGGCCTAGATTACCACCATCGAATCACCCTCAACTTCAAGTTGTCTCAACCCTAGATTCCTGCAGAGCTTGAGGCCACATGTCAATGCTTTTAGTTCTACCACCATATTTTTCCCTTCTAATAGAGGAGTCGAGTTCTCTACCACCATAGCTCCTTCATCATTAGATATGCATGGTGTAGGGGCACCTACAACAATGATTTAGACTATGTTTGGTAATGGTTTGTCATAGAGTGTTTGGGTGAGCCTATGATTTTTTAGGTGTTTTGTTATGGTATTTAATGAAATAAGGTCCAAAGACCATTATTTATGTATTTTGTTGGTGGTTTAGTAGTCTAGGTTCAAAATTGCAAAAATGCAATGTTGTCAATCTTGAAGAGTTGGTAAAAGTGCAAATTAAGGGATTAGTTAGCATTTGAGGATAGTTGAGGAAGTTAGGCATTAGTTTTTTATTCACAAATGTACTTAAGACCTCAAGAAGGCTCAAATAAGGGTTGATAAGATTTGTATTGAAGATTAAATAAAGAAAGCAACATTTTTGTTATGTTATTTCTTGATATTTCACTATTTCCTGAACTTTATCATCTCTGTACGGACCTGTACAGCTATTGCATGCTCTAATTTCTTGTGGATTATGTAGACATCTCAAATACCTTTCTTTTGCATCTATTTGGAGGTCTTAATCTTTCTTGGGTGAAGAGTACTTCCCATTTTTCTAGGACAGCCTATGACAGGGTAGCAAGGGCATTATTTGAGTTTGTAATCATGTTTTAATGCCTCCCACCTACTATTTATGTTGTTTCTCGATGGAGAGGAATAGATCCATGTTAGTATAGTGTTTTACATGTTTTGGTAGGAGAATACAAGAAAATATTTGTACAAAGAGAGGAAGCCATGGTTGGAAATGTATTTTCTTGTGAAAGTGATGGTCTTAAGTAGAGTTTTGATGTGACATGAATAGAATTGAGTCAATAATGGTTTGGAAGGTCTATGTAGACCCAAACACTCACTTTGGATCTTAATTTTTCCTACTATTTCACTCATAATGTTAATACTAGTCAACCCATTATGGACAATGGCTTTGATACCACATTTCCCATGACGATCCTACCCAAAACCAATGTGGCTGATGTTGAAACAATGGTTGCTAATGTCCCTCAAGAGAAGCTAAAACAAATAGATGAAGCCTTAGAAATTTTGAAAAACTTTGTGAGTGTTGAATATATTGTTGGTACTATAGTTCCTATCATAGATAACATGGGGAAAATGCTTGATAACAAACAAGGAATATAAATTGTGTGCATCTTAGGTCATATAATTTACAATCATGTTCCTACAATGGCTAGTTTTTCTCAAACTTTGGGATACACTCAAATTCAAGGTGTAAATCTAATTCTTCCTTCTACAAATGTGGCCTCTATTCCTACATACACTCATCCAACTATTACTAAAACAAAGCAACCCACTAGTAGTGTTAGTACAACCTTAGGTATTTCCATTGACAATCCCTTTAGCTTTGTGCATTCAAATCTCATATCTCCTAATCCATCTCCCCTCACAAAATTAAAATTCACTTATCCCAAATACATATACACCTCCACGTTATTCACCTCCATCTCACAACACAACCAATGATTTTGTCCTTAACCAACTCTTGCAAAATGTTTCATCCCTTCAACAATAAATTTCCACATTGAACCAAAATAAAAATGGCCAACCTTCACAATATTTCAAAAGAAACCCATTATCCTTGGAGATATTGAGAGAAAAAATGCCACAATATTGAAAAATTGAAAGAATGAAGAAGGAACCCTTTCACTGTGTTATCATTGATGCCAACATTAATTGTTGATATTTTCTCTAATATGGTGAACAAAATGGAGATGTACCTTAATCTAGTATTTTGGTTTGCATTTTCTCATGTAATATGATCTACTTATGAGGTGATAATATGTTATTCCTGACTACTTCATGCATCTATGATCAAGATTTCAACTATTTTGGATGAACAGTTTGAAAGTTTTAAGTGACAGTAGTTCGGCATTCAGTTTTTGCTTTATACAGTGTAAATGGGTATGAGTAATCCAATCCGGACTCCTCTAGTGTTTAAGAATCAAACTTTGCAATTTTGGTATATTTCTTACAAGCATTCATGCACTATATATTCTAGTTAGTGCATGATTGTATGATCAGATGGATCGTTGGTGTTTGATCAGTTGGTTTATTTTGTGATTAGGTCTAATTCTTGGTTGACCTAATGATTGGCATATGTTGCATTGTTTAAATAAGTATTGTGGATGTTAATGAGATCTATTTTAGGTCCATTCCAACCTAAATTAAGTGTTGCACATTTGATTTAAGTGCGAAGGTTTTTTTCATTCAAGTATGGATTCGACAAGGAAATTACGATTTAATATAGGGCTACCTCTAATTAGGTCGACCTAATTGATGTTGTGGATGTATTAGGTATATATGTAAGACATTTTTGAGATTTTAGGAGGGAGATATGTGAGATGATATGTAATATCATGTGAACATGTGAATTTTTATGTGTGTGATCCAAATAATAGAAAAATTATTATGAATAATGAGTGATTGTAAAGTAGAGTAGTCTTTTGTATTCATAGGTTCAAAGAAACTGAATCCGACACAAGGAAGGTGAATTTTGTATTAGTTCACATCCCAAGGCTGTGTGGTTATTTATGTTTTTTATCTATCTTTTTGTGGTTGTGAGCCCTATTGGACAGTGTGTCCTAGTAGTGAGCCTCTGTAATATCTTATAACCAGTTATAATATATTGTGAGCTAATACTCACCATGTTTTTTCTATTTTTAGGTTTTCCATGTAAAAATCCTAGTGTTCATGTGTCATGTGATCTTGTGGTTGATTCATGTTTTGATTCATTGTTGCAATTAGATATATTTTGTTAATTGGATGGATTGTGATTAAAAGGTTTAATAGAATACTGATTCACCCTCATCTTAATATTTTGGGTGTTCACCTAGATTTGAGAAATATGGTGGTAAAGGAGATCCTAGCAACCATGTTTTAGCATACATAACCTTATATAGTGAATTCATTTTTTAAGATAAGCTCTTGGCTAAGCTTTTCCCTAGGCCTTTGAAATATATAGCCTTGGAATGGTTTTTCTCTTTACCTAATAACTCAATTAGTTCATTCAATGAGATTGTTGATGAATTTCTCAACCACTTCCAAGTGCACATTGGTCCCAAGATGACCTTAGCTTATTTAATAGTGTATGTTACAAGGTGTGCACCCTTGTTCTCCTTGTGTTGTGCAACACAGTGCTCAATTTCATGACATGGCTTAACTGCCTCGTGTGGATTCATTAACTCTGGCGGTTGTATTGGGCATTAATTGGTCGATCTTTTGTTGCAACGGAAACCATCTTTGCAACAATTGGTATTAGAGCCTGGGTCACAGGTTTGAACCCCTCACTTGTGTTGGGGGGATTGTTGCAAGGTATGTGCCCTTGATCTCCTTGTGTTGTGCAGTGTAGAACTCGGGTTCATGACATGGCTTGACCACCTTTTTTAGATTCATTAACTATGGTAGTTGTATCAGGCATTAATAGGTCGATATTTTGGTGCAATGACAACTGTCTTTGCAACAACGTAAATAATAGGATGATGGAAAGATCGCTGATTTTATAGCATGATACCAATTACTTTACTCACAAATCAACACTAAGATTCTCAATGTTGATATTCAAATAATGTTCATTGAAAATTTTCAAAACAAATCTAAAGAAAAGCTTGGGATGATGAAATTTCCCTCCTTTACACATTTGTGTGTAGCTCTTTGTGAATATTAGAATTCAGCTAGTCATTGTGAAGAAAAAACTCCTTCTAATCACCCTAAGAAATATGAATATGTGCCCCATAACTATTTCCAAACTTTCAAGAAACAAAATAAGATATTTTCACAAATAAATCCACCCCAAACAAGTCAACATGGTGAGTCTCAAGTGGTTGTCATAAAAATGACAAATCTATATCAATTCAAAGAGCGTAATAGACAATTTACCCCATTACCCGATACCCTCCATTTCATAATTTTTTAACTTTTGGGTAAGAACCTAATTACCTTACCTCCCATTAGAGCCCTTGATACCACTAAGCCTTTACATCCAAACTATAATGCCAATCCCTTTTTCCATTATCAACAACAAAATGGGCATGATACGAAACATTGTAAGCATCTTAAACATATTGTGCAAGACCTCATTG